>JAVALU010000671.1:0-32839 GCA_030770095.1 Gila robusta
TTATGTGTATAATGTAAACACACACCAGATATAGACCTGTAAAAGGATTATTGATATCTTAAATACTGTTGCCATGGCAACGCATTAAACTTTAATATTCTTTTTGGATGCTTTTGAGGCTCTTAACATGCTTGAAATTGCATGAAACTCGTCAGACACATCACATTTATTAGCCAGTAGACATGTGCAAAGTTTCGGAAACGGGCGTGGTGCAGGGGCTCAGTAGCGCCACCTTTTGACAAAAGAGGGGGAGTTAGGTCTACACTTTTATCTACAATCTTAAAACTCAGTCCGTATGTTGTTCTCATCGAGCCGGACAACTTTCTAATTTACAGTCATTAGCTCCAACCAACATGAAGTCAGATATTTTGGTTTGAATGTGGATGTTTTGAAGAATTTTCTCTCTCTCTGTGAGAGGGAGAGGGCAAGGGGGGGGAGATTTGTCTGCTGAGTGAGAATACTTTTAATTCTTGTTTTTCAAGGTTTTAGGGGCTTTTGGGGCCCTTAACATGCTCGAAAACTCTTGAAACTTTGCACACGGGTCAGAACCCGCAGCCATTAGGGCCGGGCTGAAGCTGGTACCCGGGCGTGGCAGAGGGGCTCGACAGCGCCCCCTGGAATGGGATTTGAACACTTGTCCATAAATCAAACACACTTGCATGTAATAATATGAAACTCGGTACACATATAGATCTCATCGGGTTGAACAACTTTCGTGCTCTAAGTATTACGCCAGCCCAACAGGAGGTCGGCTATTATGGTTTGTTTGGAAACGCATGCCCCTGGAATTCGATATACTTCTCCTTGGGAATTGATCGGATTGCCAATAAACTCGGTCAGCATGAAGTCAAGACATTGAGGATGATAAATTGCCAGCGGATTTTTGATATCTCGAATGGTTTGGCCATGGCAAGGAAATGAATTTATGACTAAAAAAGGACACATAAAGTGTGTTATAATTTAGTTAGTTTTACCTACAGTTACAAAACTCGGCGTGTATATTGTTCTCGTCAAGCCGAACAACTTTCTAATTTACAGTCATTAGCGCCGACCAACAGAAAGTCAGATATTGTGGTTTGAATGTGGATTCTGAGAATTTTCTCTCCCTCTCTCTGACAGAGTGTCCCCTGCCATTCTGTGTGTGTGTGTGTGTGTCTCTGTGTGTGGAGGGGGAGGGGGGGGTCTTTTCGGGTGATAGTTTAAACACAAAATCATAAATAGGGATATACTGCCCTCTTGTGTCCAAAATTATATTTATATATAAATATATTACATATGTGACTGAGGATGTTGTGTTTTATTGCGAGTGTACACAAATATAAGTAAACAGTTTGCAGTCTGAATGATGTCCTGTATGAAAAAATGACGGAGTATGTTTCCACTGTTCACACACACACACACACACAAACACACAGTTCGATCGCGCGCCTCTCTCTCTCACACACACGCGCGCACACACACACACACACACACACACACACACACACACACACGCACACACACACACACACACACACACACACACACACACACAGTTCGATCGCGCCCGCAACTCTCTCTCTCACACACGTACACACACACAGTTCGATCGCGCGCGCCTCTCTCTCAAGCTGGAGTGTCTGTGTGCGCGCGAGAGAGGCGCGCTGGCGCGATTGAACTCTGTGTGTGTGCGTGTGTGATCGCGCTGGCGCGATCGAACTGTGTGTGTGTGTGTTTGAGAGAGAGAGAGAGAGAGAGAGAGAGAGAGAGAACTGTGTGTGTGTGTATGTGTGTGTGAGTGAGAGAGAGAGAGAGAGGCGCGGGCGCGATCGCACTGTGTGTGTGAGAGAGAGAGAGAGAGAGAGAGAGAGAGGCGCAGAAATCATTTTATACGGAAATCAATTATTTATAATTCAGATGAGAATAAAGTTAGTGTTAATTAAAATTAAGGAACATTTAGTTTTTCTGTTCTGAATATCATTAAAACAGAAAAGGCAGAGACAACATAATGATGAATAATCTTAAGATATTATATCGTATGCTATGTGTTGTGAATACACCCATGTTAAACATTCAAATTTACTTCCATTGCATATCATAGAACACATAAGCGTAAAATATAATTACATAACATTAATAAACCTGTACAAAGACCTCCAGATAAATACTGGGCTTCTATATTTACACATTTAAGTGCTGCAAAACATATTGAGCTATGACATCCTATGACATTAAAGAATATTCTATATTTAAATTATCTCATATATGTGGCTATTGTGGTTCACGATCATAGGCCCTGTCCCAAATGGCACACTTCATATGAATTTTCGGTCTTGTGTACTTATTTCATGTGTCTGTTAAATCCATGAGACCCATGGATGAGGTGTCTCATTTTTCATTTTAGGTTTCAGAAGGTTGCTCACGCATACTTTGTGGTTGATATGTGCCCTCGATGCGCACTTGATGCACCCAAACTGATGCAAGCTCTACAGCACACTTCTTTTCGACAGTCAAAGCAGGGTTACGTTTTTGCACGTCGTGCACAATAACCCTAAAGGCACCAGGGTGGCGGTGCCACCGGCTTCTTATATATATATAAATAAATATAGCTGCGAGCAGCGATGAAGGGCCAAAGCCGGCGGCACCGCCACCCCGGTGCCTTTAAGTAACTAAAGGAACCGGGGTTGCGGTGCCACCGGCTTGGGCCCGTAATCGCTGCTCGCAGCTATATTTATATATATATATATATATATATTTATTATTATTATTCTCCGCAATGAATCGCATTTTTGAGGGCCTAAACATGCACGAAAACTCACGAAAATTTGCACACGCGTCAGAACTGGCGAAAATTTACATCTGATATGTGTTTCAGAATTGGGCGCGTCAAAATGGCTCGATAGCGCCACCTGTAAAGGTTCAACGGAGTGCGCCTCCCGCTACGTTTCACGTACGTGTACGAAATTCGGTACATACATGTAATGGCCCAATACCTACAAAAAAGTCTCTTGGAGGATAGCCCTAAACACAACAGGAAGTCAGCCATTTTGAACTTCCTCTCAGATTTTTGTGCAGTTTTTGCCATTTTCAGGCCTCGTACTTTAACGAACTCCTCCTACAGTTTTAATCTGATCATCTTCAAATTTGGTGAGTGTAATCTTAAGGCCTTTGCGACGTTAAATTGCGAAGATCTTGAGTTTTCATCGAAGGGCGTGTCCTCGGCGGCCTGACAAATTTCGATGTTTCGCCATGAAACAGGAAGTTGCTGTAACTCAGGCAAACAATGTCCAATCTGCCCCAAACTTCACACGTTTGATAAGAGTTCTGTCCTGAACACATATCCATGCTCATATTCAGTTATAGTCATAGCGCCACCTACTGGCAACAGGAAGTGACATGTTTAACACTGTTGTGGACTCCTAATAACATGTAAAAAAGTGCCAGCAAGTGCTAAACATGCTAGCAACATACTAGAAACATGCTAAAACATGCTAGCAAACACTTAGCTAAGTGCTAAAGCATGCTATTACTGCAATTAAATAGGAATTTGCTGTAACTCAGGCATGGAATATCAAATATTCCCCAAACTTCACACGTTTGATAAGAGTCATGGCCTGAACACATCTACATGAGAATATTCAGTTATAGTAATAGCGCCACCTACTGGCAACAGGAAATGACATGTTTAACACTGTGATGCAGTACTAGCAACATATTAAATATGCCATTGAATTATAAACATGTTATAAACATGTTAAAACATGCTAGCAATTCATAGCTAAGTGCTAAAGCATGCTAATGCAATGAAACAGGAAGTTGTTGTTACTTAAGAAGGCAATGTCCAATCTGCCCCAAACTTCACACGTTTGATAAGAGTTCTGCCCTGAACACACCTACATGACAATTTTCAGTTAAAGTAATAGCGCCACCTACTGGCAACAGGAAGTGACATGTTTAACAGTGTGATTCAGTACTAGCAACATAGTAAATATGCCATTGAATTATAAACATGTTAAAACATGCTAGCAATTCTTAGCTAAGTGCTAAAGCATGCTAATGCAATGAAGCAGGAAGTTGTTGTTACTTAAGAAGGCAATGTCCAATCTGCCCCAAACTTCACACGTTTGATAAGAGTCATGGCCTGAACACATCTACATGAGAATATTCAGTCATAGTAATAGCGCCACCTACTGGCAACAGGAAGTGACATGTTTACCAGTGTGATGCAGTACTAGCAACATATTAAATATGCCATTGAGTTATAAACATGTTATAAACATGTTAAAACATGCTAGCAATTCTTAGCTAAGTGCTAAAGCATGCTAATGCAATGAAACAGGAAGTTGTTGTTACTGAAGAAGGCAATGTCCAATCTGCCCCAAACTTCACACGTTTGATAAGAGTCCTGCCCTGAACACATCTACATGACAATTTAAAGTTAAAGTAATAGCGCCATCTACTGTCGACAGGAAGTGACATGTTTTACACTGTGATGCAGTAGGCTACTAGCAACATATTAAATATGCCATTGAGTTCTAAACATGCTAGAAACATGCTAAAACATGCTAGCAACACTTAGCTGAGTGATAACGCATGCTATTATCCCCATAATAAAGGACATTTTTGTAACTGACTTTGACATACTCCTCCTATATTTACCTACTTAAATGCACATTGCCCACCGTGCTCTGTCTTCCTAAAGCCACCGGGTGGCGGTGGCACGGGTGCGAGGGCCCTTTCAATGCTGCTTGCAGCTTTAATTTTGTTTTGTTTTCTTAATAAGAGTACCTTTCTCTGTAATTACTGTGCAAATAGTGTTGTTTCGTATTGTTACATAGTAAGTAGTGTTTGTTACCCGTTTCAACTGTGTATTTACAGGGTAAGTGTAACTCCTGCGGGCTGTAAATTAAAGTGGCGCTTGTTACCCCCTTGTTCTGTGTAGTTACAGGGTAAATACTTAGAAATTTTCTTTTGAATTTTTTTTGTAAAATAAAAGTCAGAAATTAAATGGGATCCTTTAATGTATATTTACTGCACTTACCCTGTAACTACACAGAACAAGGGGGTAACAAGCGCCACTTTAATTTACAGCCCGCAGGAGTTACACGTACCCTGTAAATACACAGTTGAAACGGGTAACAAACACTACTTACTATGTAACAATACGAAACAACACTATTTGCACAGTAATTACAGAGAAAGGTACTCTACTAAAACAAAACAAAAAAACGTTTTAATTACACAGTATATTTGCCCTGACATTTAAGTGTCATTGCAATACAATGTGATAAGGTAAGTACTAATTACTACATGGTACGTTCTAAATTAAAATCATAGCAGAAACTAATTTTTTTGGCTTAACGTTAAGTAGTTTAGTAAGAAAAGCCAATAAATTCAATTTTTATCATACTGTGCTTACATACAGCCATATATATATATATATATATATATATATATATATATACACGTTTAATTTACAACCAGATGTCAAAATTACCCTCTAACTACATTGCACAAGAATATTTTGCCAGAAATGTGATAAAAACTTTTATATACAACAGACATACAATTTTTGCCTGGAATATATTAACAGAATAGGTACCTGTTAGTTTTAAAATAATTACATTATAAATAATTTGCTTGTATATCTGGTTGTACCCCTTTATTACCCAAAACTTAACATATTGTTCCCTTATACCTACACGGAGGTACACTATAATTACAGAAACGTACACCGTAATTTCGGTTTACTTACAAAGTTCTTTGCAGGTTGTATATCTGCTTGTTACCCCTTTATTACCCAAAACTTAACATATTGTTCCCTTATACCTACACGGAAGTACACTATAATTACAGAAACGTACACCGTAATTTCGGTTTACTTACGCAGTTGTTTGCGGGTCGTAATATAAAGTGTTACCAATCTTTGTTAATATTAGTTAATAAAAATACAGCTGTTCATTGTTTGTTCATGTTAATTCACCGTGCATTAACTAATGTTAACAAACACAACCTTTGATTTGAATGGCGTATAAGTAAATGTCGAAGTTAATATTAACTAAGATTAATAAATGCTGAAGAAGTATTGTTCATTCTTAGTTCATGTTAACTAAGGTAGTAAACTAATGTTAACTAATGAATTATTGTAAAGTGTTACCATATATATATATAAGGCACATCATGTCAAAAAGCTCTAAACCAATGATGCTTAGCAGGGATTTCCCTAAGCGAGTGAGAGCATGCAGGCGAGGTAAAAGAGAGATTATTTACTTTGACTTCAGAGCACTACTTAAGAGTAAGCACACTTAAGACATAAATAATTTTTCATCTGTGTCACTGCTGCATTCTCTTAACCGCTATCTGCTAAAGGAAACCAAATGAAAAAGGAGAGAATTATATATGTAACATCATTAACGGCAGAACTGTGATTGTAATGGGATTAAGGAAAAATAAAGAGCAGACCCCCTACTTCATTACAGTGTAATCTGATTACTGTAATGCGTCACGTCAAACACAGCTCAACAGTAGCTCTATGTGTGCGAAAACCCAAGGACAGTGATAGTAACAGATGCCATACAAATTACTTTAATAAGCGGAATTATCTGTATTTACCAAATCAATTTAGACTTAATGTGATTTTTATATTTAACATGTCTTATCCAATAGATTGTTATGCTTAAAATAACTTAAGGAAAAGTAAATGTTTATATATATATCAGTCTTACTGTACTATACTTAATTACTCAGAATATCACAGTATATTCATATTATATTGTTGCCAGATTAAAAATGAAACGCTTTGCAAAACAATTTTTTATACCAATAATATACCAATTGTGTGTTTTTACTTAGCCACAACTGCAACATTTTTTAATAAGATAATTGAGTACATCAGTCATCATACAAAGCCTAATCACAAATTTCTTCAGGCATTAATTGCTGTATGACAGTCCACTTCAACACTTCACACAGCTTTCCATTTGCACCCATGTCCAGCAAGGATTTAGGAAGATGCTGTGTAAATCCACAGGCTTCCAACTGGGACGTGACAAAAGCAATTACTATGTCTGCTATGGAAGAATCTCAGTCAGACTGTCAAGATAAGCATGCACTATGATGTCTAAACAGAATATATCAGTTATCTTCGCTGCCCTATGGACTATGAAATTGTGCATGTTTGGCTTATGTGACAGTGGCAGCACAACAATTTTCTTCATTTTAATCCTTTTTTTGGCTTTATATTTTATTTAAAATAAAAGACTCTCTTAGGTGAACATTGTGATTTTGTGTACTATAAATAAAAGTCATCTGCAATGTGCCAAGCAACACAGATTTCAGTCCTAGATGAACACATTGGGGCATGTTACCTGTTGACTGGTCCACAGTGAATAAAGAGGCGGAATCTCCAGGCAGAAGCTCATAGGTGATTTTTCCATTGTTTCCAGAATCTCGGTCAGAAGCAAACACGTTGAAGAGCTCAGTGCCAGGTTGAGTATGGATGCTCACACTCGTGACATATTTCTCAGGACTAAAAACAGGAGCATTATCATTCACATCCTCCACATCAATGTGAACAAATGTCTGCGAACTGAGCCCATCCTATAAATAAAAAAAACATAATTAATTCCTTCTTATATAAAATTCCACAATACCAGGATTAACATATTTTTTTACTCACTTGATCTTCAGCTTTAATCAACAAGTCAAAGGTCACAATGCGAGCTTCATGATCAATATCTTGAGACACACAGATTTCCCCAGTAACAGAGTTGATGTGAAAGAAAGGGTGGTCATCCTTGCTGTTGAAGCCATCATAGAGGGAATATCGCACTGATCCAAACTCAGCATCATCAGCATCTATGGCAGTGACCTGGACCAGATAGAAATTTATAATTAAGGTAAATCTTATTTATAATTGCAGCTGATCCAATTTCTTTTGCCTCCAATTCTAGAATTACTCAGAACCATATGTAATGTTGTGGTCACACTAATATTCCTTTTTAAAGACATTTCGCAAACATTTCTCATTTTTACAATTAACTGTAAATTAATTATTCATTGGTAACAACTCAGTAAATGAACTGCACCATCTTTCTGAAATTAGGAGCCTGTAATCAACCATCTGTGTATTAGAAGCACCAAAATGACCATACGGCCAAGCTTTATCTCATTAACTTTGGTTATGGTGTTGGCACAGCAAAGGGTGTCTCAGATTTACACTTCCAGCTTCACTCTTTCAGATGACTAAAACTCACTCTTGTAATACCACTGAAAAACATCATGCTGAAAGACTCTGTGTAATGCGCTTTGTGTTTTCATCAAGACTAATTGAAGAAGAGTCTTTTCAAACAGCTCTAATGGCAATTCATAACAATTTTATGTTTTTGTGAATTGGTGACAAATTCATATGATCTCATTAATATAATTACATACAGTATGCTTACGTCTTCTGGCAGTTATGCTTAGGGTTGGGGTGGACCTTCATGTTTAGTTTTTTGTAAAAATCTTACATTTTCTATTAATTAAATTATACACATTCATTCAAACTCACAACCAATTCACCAAAATTTTCTTTTTTTTTTCCTCATAAGATCAGGTTGGATGGAGAGTCAACTATCTCTTACTACAACATTATTATAGACAATTTTAACATATTTTATTGAATCTAAAGCTTAAAAGCATCCTTTGTTATACCTCATATGTATGTATTCTTAGTGTTCTAGATTGTGATAACATATAGTTAACACTACAGAGTTAACTGAAATGTTTTAGCAGACTGGTCAGTTTGTCTTTCAGAAATTCTGACCAAAAATATTGATGACTGCACTACACAGACTTACTGTCTTCCCCCTAATAGGGAGGGGTAAGCTTAAGCTTTCCACTCAAGTTTGCTATAACATGATTACACACAGCATAAAATGTTGCTTAGTGTAAATCATTAGGTTTTCACCCACATGTTGTCTGTTGCTGAATCATTAGGGTATGAGATCTGTCCTATCTTTAGCAGCACCTCATGATCTCATTCTCAGCCTTTCTGTCATAAAAGAGATAATAGCCTATACTATAGCATTTATGATCTCAGTGGTGGGTGGAAGGATAGGGACTTCTGGTCAAAGTCTAAAAGCAACTGCCTGAGATCATAAATTACAAACACTCTCTGCACGCAAAACTGATTGCGGCTATGATCAAAAAGACATATCTAAAAATATATTCTCTGAAATTATGACCAAAGTAAATACCTATCAAGTATGACATTTTCTCACAATATACAGTACTGTGTATTAGATCTTATACAAAAACATTTGTCTTTAGATGGTTATTTATATATTCTGCTTCAGCATGTGAGTAGGAAATATTAATTTCAGAAGTCTACATTTCTTTTGCAAATATTGTAATGATCCAGAGAATTTTGTAATGACATTGAGTCCTACAACAGAGGGTACAGTATCCACAGAGCCCTGATCTTAATATCGCAGAGTCAGTCTGGGATTACATGAAGAGACAGAAGCAATTGAGACTAAAGCCTAAATCTACAGAACTGCTGAAACTTCTCTAGGATGCAAACTTCCTTAAAACTGTGCACAAAGTATATCTAGAATTTGTGCTAATTTAAAGGCAAATGGTGGTCACACCAAATATTGATATGATTTAGCTTATAAAGTTCACTGATATAACAAAAACTATTCAATGTATCCTATTGTTTTTGAACATTCTCACTCTACAGCAATTTTGTAGTGCCTAAAACTTTTGCACAGTGCTGTAAATCCAATATATGTCAAGAAAAACGAATTGTTCTGAATGTTTTGAGACATATAATCAATGTGGGTGGCTGGAGAGTGACCACAAAATAGTCTTTAATTAAAATGTTTAAGATACTTATAAATTTATATTTATTAAAATGAATGAAAAGAGCTTGATGTGGAACTCAAGGTACACTATGTTATAAAAATGTCGGGTCGGTATTATTTTTAAAATGTTTTTGAAAGAATTCTCTTATGCTCACCAAGGCAGCATTTATTTGATCAATTATAGTAAAAAAATATTACTGTGAAATATTAGTATAATAAAAATAAAATTAAAAAAATAGTATATTTTAAAATGTAATTTATTCCTGTGATGTCAAAGCTGAATTCGGCACCCATGTCTTCAGTGTCATATGATTTCCTTCAGAAATTATTTTAATATGCTATTATTATTATTATTATTATTATTATTATTATTATTATTATTATTATATTACAGTTTTGCTCATTCATATTTTTTGGGAACTGTGATACTTTTTTTTCTATTCTTTGATGATAGAAACCTTTTGTAACATTGTAAATGTCTTTACTTTTACTTAATCCTTGATACATCTTTGCTTAATAAAAGTATTTAAAAAATCTTACCTACTCCAGACTTTTGAATATTAGTGTAGGTGTTTCCAATAAAATTTTAAACTACAAACATGATTTCATTAGTCATGCCAAGTACAATTGTGCCAGGCAACAGTTTCGCACACAATGAGACAAAACAGTGAGCAGTGTGTTGTGGCTATTTTGCAACACTGTTGTCTTTGTCTCAACAAAAAGTCTTAGTATGGTGTCTGTTTTGAGAGTGAGTGTGTGTGTTGTTGTGATAGTAACTGAGTGTTCTTCTGACACTGTGATCCCTACAATGATTTATTTGTTGAGCAACAGCTTCATTCAACTTCTTTTTGAATGCACTTGTTTTGCAATTGCTTGTTTGTAATTGTTCACCCAAAAAATAAAACAAATTTGATGGTGATAATAATATGCCACTATTATTTTTCATGTCTTATTCATTTCAGCTTTTGCTTTGTAACAAAATAATGGTCAATGGTTAGCAAAACCATTTTTTATTTCTGTGTCAAGTAATACTGATTTAAAACTTTTTTTTTTCTTACAAATAATATGCATATTTTTATCACCATCATCAAACTGGCTGCAGTACAATTTCTTGAAAATGAGCATAATAATAAATACCTGTAGGATGCATGTCCCAACAGCTGTGTGCTCTTTGACGGTTACATTATAGAACTGTTGTTGGAATATAGGTTTATTGTCATTGACATCCACCACGTGGATGGTCACAGTGGCCGTGGAGGACAGGGAAGGAGAACCACCATCGGAAGCCACCACTAAGAACCTCAGTTCCATCTCTCGCTCATGGTCTAGGCCTGCAGCAGTAGTAATGAGACCTGATGTTGGATCTATGTTGAACAGATGCTCCTGCTCTGACTGTACAATAGAGTAGGTGATTCCAGAATCCCCTCCTAGATCTCTGTCCTTGGCCTTGACTTGGAAGATAGCTGTTCCCTCAAGCACACCCTCAGAAATGCTCTCCTCATAGGTGTTTTGGTCAAAAACAGGTGGATTGTCATTCAAATCTTTTATCTGAACCTGAAATGTTATCTCACTGCTCAGAGGAGGAGGGCCGAAATCTGTGGCAGTCACAGTGAGTTCATACAAGTCCTTTATCTCTCGATCCAGTGGGCCATCCACACAGAGAACGTAAAGAAAATCATCAGTGGATTTGAGGGAGAACATCCCATCCTCACCCTGGAGAAGAACATCAATCTTCTTGATATCTCCTAAATCTGGATCTGAGACTGCAATCCTGGCAACACAGTCTCCGGGTCTCGCTCCTTCGGATACTTCAGGTGCTCCGGCCTCATTTAGGAACAGGACGCTAATATTTGGGTGGTTGTCATTGACATCCAGTACTTTAATACTTACAAATGAGCTGGAGGATTCAGGTTGAATCCCAGAATCCCATGCTGTCACAATGAGCTCAAAAAATGACTGGTTTTCATAGTCCAAAAGCTTATTTACACTAATGATACCTGAGGAAATATCAATAATGAAAAACCCATTTGGATCACTTTGACGACGGTTTATCTCATAGGTGACTCGACCATTGCTGCCAAGGTCTGGGTCTGTAGCAAATACCTGGCAGACTGGTGCCATCAATGGGGTGCTTTCCAATAAGACAGCATGATACTCTGACTGATTGAACACAGGCTGGTTGTCATTTTCATCAAGTACAGTAATATGTACTTGCAACTGGCCTGTTTTGGATGGTACACCACCATCAAATGCCTCAATTGTGAAATTGTAGAAGTCTGTAGTTTCTCTATCTAATCTTGCTTGCAGAATAAGGTCTAAATTTGACATAGCACCTCCACTACTGCGGATCTCCACTTTAAAAAGTTTCCTCATATCTCCATCTGTAATTCTGTAGCCCTGGGTGCCATAATCACCCTTATCCTGGTCCTGAGCTCCTTCCAACTCAAAACGGCTTCCTGCTGGGCTTAATTCAGACACATTCAAATGGATTGTTTTTACAGGGAATACAGGGGAATGATCGTTCACGTCCTTCACCTCGATGCTTACTTTAATAACCTCTCCTGTTAAAGCGGCGGCCGCGAACTCGTACTTATCTGTGCGCTCTCGATCCAACACCACGGCGGTGGAGATGATCCCGGAGTCTCCATCGATCTCAAAGTCTCTTAACACATCTGAATCTTTGCTCTCAGATATAAAAAATCCAGAATTTTGGGTTTGCGTCGGCAGTCCAACACTTAAATCCCCGACAATAGTTTTTGCAGGTAAACCTTCCTCTATGGAGAGACTGAGATTGAACACCTGCGCGCAACCGTCCTCACAAAATAATGTAAATAAGAGAAACAGGAGTAGAGTCCTTACGTAAAACTCCATCTTTATATAAAAACATCAGAAGGCTATAGCCTACGTTTGTTACATTCATTATAACGAGGAAACAACGTCTTCGCACTCTAGCTTCGGGCTGAAGTTCACTCTCCAAACCGCTCTTCTTCAGGGCGAATGCTCCACCGTGTCTTCCCAGCCATCACTCTTCCGCTGTGTGTATGTATGTGTAGGTTCAATATAGAATCGCCTTCTCCCGGTGAAGTAGGGCTGAATGCGGCACATGAGAAGAAGATCAGCATGAAGTGTCTTATGTCGAGCGGCACGCGCGCCTGAATACTCTCTCTGTCACGTGACGCGCAGTATCTTGAAGCAGGTGTAAAATACCGACCTCCTGTCATTTAGATTTTTATAATTACCTGATTATTATATTATATTATATTATATTATATTATATTATATTATATTATATTATATTATATTATATTATAGAAAATTAACCATGGTAACCACAAATTAGCCTATGCATGGTTTTGCTACACTAACCATGTTACCAGCTGGTGTGCTCAGGTTGACCACCAGAGGGCACTCCTCTGACCTTTGTCACTCAGCCACGAACTTCAGTTCCCATAATCTTTTGCCCGGACTCTTCACTAATTATTGCATTCACCATGGGCGTCTAAAGCAAAAAAAAAAAAATTTGGGTGGGTCATCCTCCAGATTTTTTTTTTACTGGAGTAGATTAGGGGAGTTCCTGAAGCCAAATACCTTATCTAAAATCTCTATGCAAAAATGAGTGATGTGAATGAGTGAGAGTCAAAATGAAACGAGCACAAATCCGTCTATGCGTGCATCTCTCAGAAATCAGAGCTTTGGCAAGAGTAATATCAACTCAAATAGGCTACTACATCCTATACATGTTATACGATATGCTGTAGATGTATATCAAATATGTAGGCTATATTATTGAATGTATATTTCAATGATTTTAGACTTGTACAATATGATACTCGAATGAATGGAATAAGCACAGCACGATCACAAGTCAAACAGCGCGTTAATTTATGGAGTTATTATTGTACCATAATTAAACAAACAAATCCAGCATTTTGCAAACAAACAAACTCGATCTGCTTTGCAAAGGAAAACTCGACTCGCAAACAAACAGAAAGCAATGTGCAAGTGAAAAGGTCAATTTGAGCGAAAATGCAGTGGAGTAGGCTAACACATACATTGTGTTTTGCAAATATAAATAAATGAGCCTAGATAATATTTCATAAATAAGAACAAACCATGCAAATTGCATGTAACCTTTGAACAAATACCAAATCTAGTGCACACAAATGCATATCTGTCTGTTGTGATTTCACCGGAATGTATCGAGTCTCCACAACGGCGATAGATTGAAGGGCGCGTCCGAGTGAAGACTGCGCGAGCCACAAGAGAACAACAGCCTATCCATGCAACTGATAGCAGCGGCAAAGAGCGCTCAGCTTGATTTCAAAAACAACACATTTTTGCGCTAGATCTCTTATTTAATAGCGAACTAAATGAATGCTCTGCTAGTTAACTGGAGATGTTTTATTTATTTGAATTAGGTACATCCGTGCCTCAATATTTCAAAAAGTGGTGGGGCCAATATCGATCCTGAGAAAAAGTGGTGGGACTGGGTCACTGGGACATGACTTCACTGGATCTAAACAAATCAGTCTAACCATAGATGTGGCTAGCAGTGGTGGCTTTCTTAATCTATTTAAAATCATTTTGCAAGGGTTCTTGCAAAAAATTTTTTTTTTTTTTTTTTTTTACCAAAAAATACCTTCTAGATAACCAAATTGACTGTTAAATACAACTGTTAAAATACATTTTAAATATCCCTTTTTTTGTATGATTTTGTAGAAAAATGTCTCTTTTAATTGTCAAAACATTTTTTTTTAAATGATAGAAATATTTCAAATAATGGAAATGTTGCAATAAAGTTATGTCCCACAACATACATGCAACCCTGTTACCGAAACATATTTATCCTGGCAGAAGAAGAAAAAAATAGTGAGTGACATGATTCACAGGAAATGACATCACTAAGCAGTTTGCCAGAACAAAGGTATGTTCTGTTTTCGATTTTTCATATTATTATACAACTTTAGGCCTTGATTGAATGTGTCACTCTAACCAATGCAACCCTGTAACACTTATTATCAGAATAAGACAAATTAATTTAAAGGTTTTCTTCTTCTTTTTTACTTAAGTAAGTTTGTCCTAAAGATGACAGTTAGAGCTAGCTAAACAGCTAGCTTCTATTCATGAGAAAAAAGCTAATATTAGTATTAAATTGCAACCCTGTAGAGGTAACGGTTGAATCTCCTTCAATCCATTCATAAAGGACAATCTATTATCAATAGTGCAGCTAAATAATTAATATAATTTGTGTTCCTGAGCATTTGTCACATTATTGACCTGATCTTTAATCAAAAGTAATGTGTATATGCAACCCTGTTACTTAAATATCAACCCTGTTACCATATCATTTTTATTAAAATAATCATAAATTACTTTTTTAGCTCACAGGGGCTTGAGCTATTGTCCTTACTGTAGTTTGAAGGATTATATGCATTATGCATTTGAGCAAATACTTGAAAATATATACTGAAATCAGTCAAATTAAACATGTCACAGTTTAAAACTTGGCAAAGATGGAACTCAAAAGTTAATGAAATTAATTTAAATCAAGTGATATCTGAAATTAAATAGGGACTGTTCGTTCTCTTACGAGAGTATCTCTCGTACTGCGTAATATCTTACGCTACGGGGAAAACCTCTTTTCCTCGAGATATTGAAGCCAAAAAATTATCCTTAATTTTGTATTAATGTAAAACACTGTGCGGCAGCATGCAGACATAGGCAAGGCGGCTTGCGCGCCTATTGGCTGCCCTGCGGCAACAGCAGCAGCCTATCGAGAGAGGCGCTGCGTGACACCACATCCAATGGGGGTAATTCGCGCCCATTTCATCACGTCCCGCCAGAAAGGGCGTGGTCTCGCCCTATAAATATAGCTCGATTAGGCTGGTACAACTGATTTTCATCTCTTCAGCGAAGCGCACGCATCGCTGGATCCAGAGTGAGAAGCCGCGCCGTCGACATAAGCCTTCTGCGGGACGAGCCCTTGAACCTGAAGCCGCTGGCCTTCACCTCGCCGCCTTCAGTCGCCGTACCTGCTACGCTTTCCGGCGTCAATATCCTTTAACTCTGCTGAGAGTGTGTGTTCGCCGTCGCGACTCACACTCTCTCTCTCTTTATCTAAAAGAGCAGCGTCTTTTTAAAGATGCTTCGTTCCTGTGGCTCGTGCCGAGCCGCACTCAGCGACGGGGACCGCCATTTCATCTGCGTTTCCCGCCTGGGTAAGGATCATGCAGCTCTCGCGCTCGCTGAGCGAGCTATTGCCATGGTGACTCTGAGGACTTGCCTGGCATTTTTTCTCCGAGTCTGCACTCCCGCCCGCTGTAGTGCCGCGCCGTAAAGCGCCGTACTCAGCGGGTCCCCGAGCCTTCTCCAGCCCATGAAAGCTCGCCGGTTCGCCCGCCAGCTTCACCAGCTTCAATCGAGTTGCTCACTGACGGACAACGGCCGCCGCGCACTGCCGCCTCCGCCATTATGATGATAAGATAGCTGCATCTGTAGAGAAGGCCAGCTGCTCTATCCTGGTGTCGGACAGTGAGGTTTGGGCGAGCTCTGTGGACCTCCCCCTTCTGCCCGCGAGTCGTCAGGGAAACGGGCCAGCATCAAAACCGCGGCTAGCTTTCTTTACGTTATAAGAAAGCTACCCCGCCCCGCCCCCCGTGGGCGTGCGTCACCGGCGAAATGAGGAAAGAGTGTGTTTTAGTCCCGCCGAGGCCGGACCAATCTCCATTTCTCAAACATTTCTCAGCTCCTCTTAGTTTGAGCGGCTGAAAATGTCAATATTGCAGCAATGAGCCTGTTGTATAACACGCATGCCTGCAAACAAACGCCGACACACACAAAACTGTGATGACGCTCTCTTATCTGCTCGACGCCCCCCCGTGGGCGTGCGTCACCGGCGAAATGAGGAAAGAGTGTGTTTTAGTCCCGCCGAGGCCGGACCAATCTCCATTTCTCAAACATTTCTCAGCTCCTCTTAGTTTGAGCGGCTGAAAATGTCAATATTGCAGCAATGAGCCTGTTGTATAACACGCACGCCTGCAAACAAACGCCGACACACACAAAACTGTGATGACGCTCTCTTATCTGCTCGACGCCCCCGGCGAAATGAGGAAAGAGTGTGTTTTAGTCCCGCTAAAACAAAAAAAAGTTCGCTGTCTCCCAGCCAGAAAATTTCTTTTCTGGGAACAGTGCTGGACTCGCTATCCATGACAGCGCGTCTGTCGCCAGAGCGCGAGCTGGACATTCAGCACGCCGTGGAATCCTTCCGCCGCGGCTCGATAGTCCAGCTCAAAAGGTTTCAGAAAGTGCTGGGCCTCATGGCCTCAGCAGCTTCAGTGCTCCAGCTGGGTCTGCTTCGCATGCGCCCAGTGCAGCTGTGGCTGAAAGCGCGAGTTCCGCCCCGGGCATGGACCGCTGGCCGGTTTCGCCTCCGGGTCGATCTAGAATGCGTTTCAGCTCTGAAACCTTGGAAAGTAACCGACTGGTATCAGTCAGGTGTGAGTCTGGGGACTCCCTCGAGTGTGAAGGTGGTGTCTACGGACGCCTCCACCTCGGGATGGGGAGCGCTGCTCGAGGGCAGACCGTTCTTTGGCCAGTGGTCAAAACGGGAAAAGCTCCTACATATAAACTGTCTGGAAATGATGGCAGTCGACAACGCGCTACGGCGCTTCTGTCCCCAGATAAAAAGTCACCACGTCTTGGTCCGTTCGGACAACATGTCAGTGGTGGCATACATAAATCGCCAGGGCGGCATCAAGTCCCGAAACCTTTACAGGCTAACGGAACGCCTCCTGGTCTGGGCTCAGCACAACCTGCTTTCACTGAGAGCGGTGCATGTGCCTGGTCACCTGAATCTGGGACCAGACAGACTGTCCAGAAACAATGTCCCAGCAGGGGAATGGTCGCTGCACCCGCAGACGATCCAACTGCTGTGGGAGACATTCGGCAAAGCGCAGGTGGACCTGTTCGCGTCCCACGAGAACGCTCACTGTCCGAAATATTTCTCCAAGAGCGAGGACGCGCTGGCCCACGTCTGGCCCCGCTGTCCCCTCTATGCTTTTCCCCCCGTCTCGCTCCTGCCTCAAGTGCTGGAACGAATCAGGGAAAATGGATGCCCAGTGCTGCTTGTGGCTCCGCTCTGGCCGAACCAGACTTGGTTCCCAGTCCTGATGCGGCTGACCAGCACTGCCCCGTGGCCAATACCGTTGAGGAAAGACCTCCTCTCTCAGGCCAAGGGCTCGATTTGGCATCCTCGCCCGCAACTATGGTCCCTACATGCATGGGCCATCAACGGGTACCCGCTAACCTCCCGGAGGGAGTGTTAAACACGATCACGCAGGCGAGGGCCCCGTCTACTAGACGGCTCTATTCCTCGAAATGGTCTGTGTTCTCTGCCTGGTGTCAAGCTCAGGGCTTTTCACCCGTAGACTGCGGGGTCACGGAAGTACTCTCCTTCCTTCAAGAGCTGCTGGATAAGGGCAGGACCCCATCCACGCTCAAAGTGTACGTGGCGGCCATAGCAGCGTTTACAAAACCTGTGTCTGGCCAGTCACTGGGGAAAAACGACCTGGTCGTGCGATTCCTCAAGGGAGCTCGGAGGCTGAACCCTCCCAGACCTCCTTCAGTCCCGGTGTGGGACCTTTCTACGGTTTTGGAAGCCATGAAAGGTGCCCCGTTCGAGCCAATCCATTTGTCAGACATGAAGCATCTGTCTTTCAAAACGGTGTTTCTTTTGGCTCTCGCTTCAGTGAAGCGCATAGGGGACTTACAAGCGCTTTCAGTAAGCGCGTCATGTATGGAGTTTGGGCCTAATGACTCAAAGGTCATACTCAAACCAAGGCACGGGTACGTGCCCAAATCCCTCAACACACCGTTCAGGGCCCAGGTTATTTCCCTGTGCGCCCTCCCGGTTCATGATGAGGAGGAGGATGCGAGTCTCCTTTGCCCTGTCAGGGCACTGAGAGCTTATGTGTCCCGCTCGTCTGTCTTCAGACAGACCGAGCAGCTCTTCGTTTTGTTTGGCGGACGCTCCAAGGGACTGGCCGCATCAAAACAGAGCTTATCCAGATGGATAGTCGACGCCATAGCACTGGCTTACACTTCTAAGGCCTGCAGTGTCCTTTGGGTGTCAGAGCGCACTCCACGAGAGGCGTGGCCTCATCGTGGGCGTGGTATAGTGGGGTTACCTTGCAAGATATCTGTACGGCCGCGGGCTGGGCCTCGCCGTCTACATTTATAAGGTTTTATAACCTAGAGGTTCCCGCCTTACAAGCCAAGCTTCTGTCGGTATAGAATTCAGTGCTATCCCCGTGGCCCAGATGCTGAGTTTTGCTTGTGCATCGCTCACTGAGCGATAGAACAGCCCCATGGGTGTTGAATAACCCTTTCTATTACCCAGTTCAGGCTGAACACGTTCACCCTGTCTGCGTGAAACACTGTTACATAACTAGCTCCTGTGGGATGCTATTTCATGGGGAATGATGCTTGCAGCCTCTCTTCTCCGACTCTCTGTGAGTCCATGGTGATTATGCACTATATGAGCCCCGGGCTACTGCCCTTGGGACTTTGGTGTCGGATCCCAGTACGCACGGCGTTTTGCATAGTGTTCCCCATAGCGTAAGATATTACGCAGTACGAGAGATACTCTCGTAAGAGAACGTACTCGGTTACTAACGTAACCTCGGTTCTCTCTAGAGAGGGAACGAGTACTGCGTATCTTGCCGTGCATACACAGCTCTGGTTCGCTTCGGCGATGAAAACCAGTTGTACCAGCCTAATCGAGCTATATTTATTGGGCGAGACCACGCCCTTTCTGGCGGGACGTGACGAAATGGGCGCGAATTGCCCCCATTGGATGTGGTGTCACACAGCGCCTCTCTCGATAGGCTGCTGCTGTTGCCGCAGGGCAGCCAATAGGCGCGCAAGCCGCCTTGCCTATGTCTGCATGCTGCTGCACAGCGTTTTACATTAATACAAAATTAAGGATAATTTTTTGGCTTCAATATCTCGTGGAAAAGAGGTTTTCCCCGTAGCGTAAGATATTACGCAGTACTCGTTCCCTCTCTAGAGAGAACCGAGGTTACGTTAGTAACCGAGTACGTTTTTTTATTTAAGGGGCTACCGGAGGAGTTTTGAGATCTATAGTCAAAATAGACTTGACCCTCCCTTCGCCAGCAACAAATTTTTCTATGACCCTCCTAAATGATTGTGAAAAAAGGCATGACCCTCCCAGATAATTTATTGATTACTTCTGTACTGGTTTGCTTGGCAAAGATGTTCAGATATCTCTATGCCTAGTAGACATACCTACACCAAACGTTCATTAAAAAAAGGGTCCTGTACAGTGTGACATAGCCTATCTACGAAAATATTGGTGTTTGCGATGAATAAATGTACCACTGTAGCACGCGTGATACAGTTTTGTAAACTCCGTTACTTGTGTTTGTTTTCAGACATGATAACAGTCGTTTTATACTTGTGCTTATGCGATATCACGATTTTTGATTGTGGATGATTTAATGTCTCCACGATCTGCTTTTGAAGAAATATGGTAGTATCGCTACAGCGCACATTCTATCAGCTGCATTTCTGGCGCCTCAGTCCCAATACTGTAAAACTTGACGTACATTCACACCACATTAATGCAGCGGTAGAGTTACACGCAGGACACTGCACTTATTCGCAATCCAAAAAGTTCATTATTTGCTCGTGCTTTAAAGCAGCGGTTTTCAAACCCTGTGTGGGTCGCCAGGACGATTTAAGGAAAATATAATTAAATTAAAAAATAAATTAAAAAACAAAATTTGTTTTCATAAAATCATAGTCTATAGGCCTATATAAAAGAAACACACGAAATATGGATATTTCAATAATTAATAAATTAATAAAACGAAAGAAAAAACTGCATGCTGCTGAGTTTGATTCATTGAGGCGCAGCGCTTCACAAACAAGTTGACGGAAAGGAAACTGAGATGGCAGTTTGTTTGTTTTCTTTATTTTACAAAAGCACAATGTTGTGTTTTATTGCGAGTGTACACAAATATAAGTAAAAACGTTGCAGTTTCGAATGATGTCCTGTACAAAATAACGGAGTATATATTTATTATTCCATCGCGCCGGCGCCTCACTCACCCTGTTTTAAGCCTTCTTAAGGCACTGAAACTCCGTTCGGCTTCAGCTGAAGAGCATGGCACTACAAGAAGAAGTCTAACCAAAGACTCTACTTCAGTGAAGAGAGCACGGACTTCTGGCAGCATAGCTCTGAGACTGTTTACTGCATCAGTGATGGTGCTAGATGGATATTGAAGTTTAAACATTGCCAGCTGTACCTCCATAGCCTGGGAAAACCCAGACGAACTTCCGGCAAATTTAGATTTGCTCTGCAAGTTAGTCTGGCGAAGAGCCCATTCAAGCTCATTTCCAATCTTTCCAAATCGAGGCACCAATCACAAACGTTGAGGCGATTGGTTTTAGGTCTATCCAATTGCGCCCAGAGGCATTTGAGCGACGTCCGTTGGTGACGCCCCTTTGGAAATGAGCTGTCAATGAACCTTCCCCAGACCCTAACTCAGTTATGACTGAGAAGGGTCTGGTTTTAACCAGGCTAGTACCTCCAGGGAGTAGTGGTTAATTTCTGGGTAAAGACTGACAACATCTTCCATCTTTCCTTCGACTAGCACACTTTCCAATTTGTTAAGTGTAGCAAAGCTGCTCTGGTCAAAGCGCATGGTCAACTGTACAACAGCATCTAATACTTTGAAGTATTCCACTCTATAGTGCTCTTCGGTGGACGCTGGTGTGAACACTGCTGCATTTCCTGTGTAGCGCTGAGGAGGTCTCCGGATATGCGGCATCTGGATGGTCTCAATGCCAAGCTCAGTGATCATGTTACAGGCCGTTGCATAAATCCGATGGAAGCTTTCATTAGACCTTTTCGCCTTAACTGTTTTTTTCACACAGTCACCTGCTGCAAGCATCCCCGTGACACTTCCAGTCTTGCTCTGATGGGATCGGTTGAGGCACTCTAGTTCTTTGAGGGCTTCAGAGGCAAGAAGAAGACAAAGCAAAGTCTGACCCTTCTGAAAGCACTCCAGGAGTCCTCTTGCGGTTGTACAGGTGTCAGAGGAGCCAGATGCAGCCATTTCTTCCAGACAAAGCAATACCTCTTCATACTGTCCTATGACTGCCTGGACAGGCCCCATCCTCTGAAGCCATCGTGTAGGGCACAGGGGCCTTAGAGTTCTGAAACTCCCTGGTTCAGACTGGGCGATCTCTTTAAAAATGGTCTTGTATTTTCCAGACTGGTGATAAAGAGTGCCAAGTTTGTGGACCCAATTCAGTGCATCAGACACAACAGGGGATGAGCCACAGGCTGTCCGAGTCACAAGAATTACACAATGAGGACCGCAGTGGACATACAAAGCAAGAGTTTGCTTCTCTCGGAGCACTGCCTGAACTCCTTTGCTTTGGCCGGACATGTTTGCAGCTCCATCGTAAGACTGCCCTCGAAGGCAGGAGAGGGGCAAGTTTAACCGCAGAAGGACATCAGTTGCCACCTGAGCCAAATCCATTCCTGTTGTTGAAGACACCTCATATAGACCTATAAAGTATTCATGAGGGACAAGATTATGATCCACATAACGGATACTTATGGCCTCTTGTTCAACCCCTGACACATCCTGGGTTCCATCAATTATAATGGAGTACTGCAGGTTGGGCAACCCCTGAACAGTATTTGCAATTCCCCTAATAATTCTGTCATCCTCTGTTCTCAGTTGCAGAAGTTGCCTTAGATTCCCTTCATCATTACCATGGCCACACAGAGCTAGACCTTGGCGGGCAAGAAAACGTATTGACTTCATTATTTTGACCAGGCATGATCTAGCCTCTCTCTGCTGCTGCTCCTTCACTGTGGATAGCTGTGTTTCAATGCTTCTTTTTTGGTGGGTATATGTTGTTATCGCCACTTTATGAGCTTGACTCAGCTGGTGAGTTGAAAATTTGTCAATGGCTCTTTTCCAATTTCGAAACCCAGTTGAGACAAAAGCTGCATCCATATTTTTGGCAAGAGTGCTGCTCTGTTGTTTGAAGGCTTGCATGAAATGAAAACAAAATATGCCTTTGGCACTGGGAGAATAATGAAGCCATGGATAGTCCCTGAACCACTTCTCCTGAAACCTGAGTGTCTTACTTAAAAGTTGCTGGTTTGGAATGACTCTTGGGTCAGGCTGGTTTGCCTTGTTATATGTCTCATCCTGACTCTCTCTCTCTTCCCTGCCTAATCTTGTGCCTTCTTCCTTTCCTATCTCACTCCCTGGCTCTCTCTCTGACTCTGGCTCCTAGAAATGAAAAAAGGGTGTTTGCCATACTCCTAACTACTGGCACCCAAATCTACTGTACACAACAGCAATACCACTGCCATAATCAGTGTTGGCAGTAACACGTTACTCAGTAACACATTACTGTAACATTATTATTATTAGTAACCATAGTAGGATTTATCTTTAATAAAAAAGTAATATAGTAATATAACGAGTAACGTAACTAATTACTTTTGATACCGATAAGTAAATAAATATTATGACTTTTTAAAGGAGTAATAAGTAAAAAGTAACTTATTACACTTCCTGAGTAACTTGCCCAACACAATCAAATAAGTTTAAGTTGAGAAAGAGAACCTTTCATAATGTTGTCAAACTAAAAAAAATCAAACTTACCTGAGACTCCCTGTCTCTCACTGTCTGTGCCTGCCTATCTGTTTGTGTACTACTGCTACTTGTTGTCTCATGCTCTGCTGCCTAATGACAAATGCAACATTTCCATGTTAGCATTTTTCTCTTATTTCTTGTGGACAATTCTTATTTTCAATTTAATTCTTTGAGATAATAGGCTATAGGGTTCTTACTTTGCATTCGGTGCACTAAAAAATGTCCTGATGTCTGTCTTTCTTTTTTCTGCCATGATGGTTGGCTGGCTGGCTAAACACACACACACACACACACACACACAATGTTCAGGTTATTTACAGTAGGAGAATACCTTCTATAATGGGTTTCAATGTTGCTAGTCAGTGAGGATAACCATACAGTAGCACTTTAGCTTTAATATCAACACATAACACTGGTACAACAACTAGCTTCTTTCATTGACGATTCAAAGAGCTGCTAACACTGGTTGATTGATGTACTGTAGAATGCGGTCTGTTATGTAAGGGTTAATGCCCGACGAGGTGTCCATTGTCAGGTATTAATGGACGACGGCGAGGCGTGAACCATCCGACGTGCAGCGGAGGACGGTTGCCTCCGCCGAAGTCCATTAATACCTAGACAATGGACACCTCGAAGGGCATTAACCCGCTTATACCATGGTCACTTGCCAAATAACACATTTTTAAAACATTAGTTTATATTTTAATTAGTTTTACAATCGAAATCTAAAGTTTTTACAAACAATAACTTGGATTCCTTGGTTACGCCTGACGGTTTATTTAGCAACCGGAGATATTTATAGTCCGCTCAGCTCGTAGAACCCTTCAGTTTAGCTAACTTACGAGCCAGAAAGTTAACGTATTTTTTTTCATGTAAGTTAGGCTTGTCTAGCCATGGGCGTTACACTTTCGTTTTTTTTAACCTATAATTAAAACACACAGGTAGGCATAGTTATTTTTTAGGCTATGTATAACGGCTAACTAGATGTTTGTTTTGATACAATAAATTGTAAACGGATACTTTGACTGCCTGTTGCTATGGTTACTCACAGCTGATGTAGCCAGCGCATTTATTTATTAATTTCGAACTGTAAACAGTCAGTTTCACCAGAACTCCTTTACTAGGTGTCCTCTATCACTTTTTAATGGACACCCTGCAGCCAGTCAGAATCGAGTATTCACCCAGACCATGGTATAATTCTTGATAACAGACCGCTGCTAAGTATAACACACCGTTGCCATGAAAAACAGAGCGTTACCATGGACACAGTTCTGTTTACTCTGGAGCAATACAGTCGTTTTTAAATCAATAAACTCCTTTTTAAATCAATATTTTGTGTCAAATTATTGATTTATTTGGTAGGTAGCCATGTAATAAGCGGGATAATGTAGAGCGAGGCGGTTGTAATAGCGAATACAACAGCCTGTCGGGGTTGTATTCGCTATAACAACCGCCTCGCTCTACATTATCCCTTAAGTTACATAGTTTAAGTGTAACTGTTATTCAATGGTGCAACAAATACTACATTATGCCTTTAAAACCAACAGGCGAACAAATTATGAATTAACATTCACTTAAAATACCAGATTGTTTTGTGATAGTATGTGAGCAAACAGCCAGACCCACCTTTGCTAGATATCAAAGACTAGAAAGACAGTTCACTTATGAATGGGGGAAACTGTTTCGCCTTCTAAGTAAAAGAGCCAATCGCTGATTGGTAAAGTCATGTTAGAAGCTCCGGTTCCCATGGGAACCTGAGACTCGCGCTTAGGACAGCACATGCGCAGTGGCTCGTCTAGCCTGAAAAGTAAGGGTTTGGTGGGACTCTGAATGATCCAAGTGGAATGGATTTGAGCAGAAGTGTGGAAATCAATGCTGGAGCTAAAACGCGGAATGGAGTTTAATTTATTAGGGCATTACTCAAGTGGAATGGATTTGACTGACGGCGCTCTGAAAAGTGAACAGACATATGCGCTGAATTAGAGACGGTAGAAGTGAGTGGGTCCAATATCATTGGCCTTAAAAAGTGGGTGGGTCTTGTCCCACCCATATACAATGGTTCCGACGCCCATGTGTGTGTCATTACATTGTTTGTCTCACCCTATTTATACCATGTTCTCTCTGCCATTTCTCATTGAGGTTTTGTAATTGTCACATGGCATTCCTGAGCACTCTCCCTTGTCTTTTGTTCTTCTATGGATTGTTTGTAAGGGTTTTTGACCCTATGCCTGGCATGACTACGATTCTGGATTTTCCAATAAAGCTGCCCTTGGATCTCACCTAGTCTCAGAGCTATTCGTGACAAAAACCTCGATCACCTCAGATCCAGCAGCATGGTAATCCGGATTCTTTCTCCAGCCAGTAAGAAGGAGTGGAGTGCACGATGTCAGGCACTGACTGCCCTGCGTCAGCAGGGGTGCAGCGTAGGTGGATTTGCTCAGTTATTGTGGTCCCTGGCTGTGGGGCTGGAGTATGATGGTATTGAATTAGTAGGGATTTTTAATGGATGCCTGGACTACCCATTGCCTTCGTGGGAGATGGAGGAACTTAAAACTATGGGTTTTTGGGACTTCATTTACTACCTTCAAGATCGAAGTCAAGTCATTACTCCTGGTCCGGGTGAACCTATTCCCAGGATGGCCGTTCCAGAGACTCGTCCCAAAATGGCTGCTGCCGTTCCAGAGTTTCATTCCAAGATGGCCGCCGAGTCAGAGTCTCCAGACAAGATGGCCTCCACACCAGAGCTTCCAGCCGCCGTGCCACCACCTCACCCTTCCAAAAGAAGAGGGGGAGGAAGGGTTCCTCCGTCCCTCAAGACCCAGAGCCTGCTGTCATCCCAGAGGCAGTCCCAGAGCCTGTCCCAGAGTCCATTCTGACTCCGACCGCGCTCCTTGCCCTGCCTGCGCTGCCCTTGATGCCTGTCAAGTTTAAGTCTCTTCACGTCATGCCTGATTCGCCTGATCTTCACGTCAGTCCTGCCAAGCCTCTTCACGTCAGTCATGCCGAGCCTACGCATCACGTCATGGCCACCGAACAAGACACTGTTCAGGTCATGGCCACCGAACAAGAGACTGTTCACGTCGTGCCTGCCGCTCAAGAGACTGTTCACGTCGTGCCTGTCGCTCAAGAGACTGTTCACGTCGTGCCTGCCGCACAAGAGACTGTTCACGTCATGTCTGCCGAGCCAGAGACTGTTCACGTCGTGCCTGCCGCACAAGAGACTGTTCACGTCACGTCTGCCGAGCCAGAGACTGTTCACGTGACGTCTGCCGAGCCAGAGACTGTTCACGTCACGTCTGCCGAGCCAGAGACTGTTCATGTCACGTCTGTCGAGCCAGAGACTGTTCACGTCATGTCTGCCGAGCCAGAGACTGTTCACGCCACGCCTGCCGAGCCAGTGTCTCCGGACAAGATGGACGCCGCCGAGCCAGTGTCCTCGAACAAAAGATGGTCGCCGCCAAGCCAGTGTCCTCGAACAAGATGGCCACCCCGGTGTCTGTTCCTGAGCTGGTGTCTGTTCCTTAGCCGGTGTCTGTTCCTCCTGAGCCGGTGTCTGTTCCAGCCCATAACCCCACACTGTAAAAAATTTCCGTAAAAATACGGTACAATGTACCATATAAATTTGAAGGATTTTTCCGTATTTGTCTTTTACAGGTCTTTTACCCGTATTTTGAATTACGCGTTGCATTGTGGGAACAAGAACCTGGCGGCGCGAAAAGTTTAAGATGCAACCGCCATTACACACGCAGATGACTGCGGCCAAAGTTGCTTTTTAAAGTCGGATTTCGGGTGTGTGGAAGCCATTCTGACACTTCTGTGGTAAAACCTGAAAATTATGTTTTGCTAAATGTCAAATAAGCTGTTAACGTATCATTATTTAGTTGCCATCTGGCATGTTAGGCAAATGAATGTCGGAGCCGGTGCGTTTATCATTTTATGAATATCGTCACACATTGAAATATTTAGTTCACACTCGTGGAGGTTCCCTGATTATATATGTGTTATAGTGTCCTCGTTGTAATTGGTTTATTTACTTTTATTTGTCGGTGATGTGGTTTATTTCTTGCCGAGCGCATCCGTTAACCAGTTGTGATAAAGTGTGGTACTAACGTTAGTGTTTTTGGAGCAATTTAATGCCTTCAAACAAAAGCTAACGTTACCAGAGGAATCGTCTAGAAAAGTAAAGGCCATTTATGACTTGCTTGCTTTAAAAGGTATGAAGATACAACATGAAGAGTGTGTGAAGATGCAGTAACCGTTACAGCTGGATCAAGGAAAACACCACCACATTTTCTGCCAAATGAGGTAAGTTAATGTTAACGTTATGTTTACGTTAGACTTCTTGTTTTTGTTTTAGACGACACAGACATTATATACACACACACACACACACACACACATATATGACTTTAAACTCCCTATAATGACCTTGAAAGATTAATTTACATATTAACATGACTATTATCTACAGCAGTATGGTCTACCCCTGACGTAAGAGGTTTGTTAGAGGAGTGTTTCAATTTCCCTCCTGTTTTGGTAGCGTATAAAAGTGGCCGTAATGACGCTATGTGTGTGCGTCTTCTCCACGTTAGTGAGCGAGCCACCGTACTTCCGGCGGGGCGTATGAATGTCTGCGAGGTAGGAACTTTTGGCCGCGATCGCAATGTGGTTTGTCTTGTTTGTTCTTCATTCAGGGTGTAGGAATTGAGGGCGAACCAAACACATGAATCTTCCAGGTGATTCGTTCAAATATAATTCCACACAAAACTCAACATTCGAGACCTCCAAATCACCAGTGTAATCTAGGCCATAAATGGAGTGGGCTCCAGCCAGTCTCAGCTAAGAACTTTACGACCACGAAAGTTTCAAAGAGATGTGCTCAAATAGAGGAAGAACTGGTCAAAGTTAGATAGTTTGAAAAGACTGATTGGTTCAGTGATGGCACGGCTCGGGACCCACCAAGATAACAGCAGAGATTGTTTGATCCCAAGACAAAGGATTTAAAACAGACCACCTCCTTCTTAAGGACCCCTGAACGACCCCAGGGTTGAAATCTCTTAAAACCACAGAGACTGAGACTTTACATTTAAAAATACATAAAATCATCCCAAAACAATTATTGACGGACTGCTAATCAAACACTGTTCAACTACATAATCCTATATTGCATCTACAACCTCTGTATGCGTCTATTATGCTTAGATCACATACAAGTCATGTAATTGTTATAACTATTAGATGTTTGAATGAAAGTGTGTCTTGATTCCTATCAATATGATCATATGTTCTTAATTCAGAAGATGGCTTGATTGAAATCTGTGTAAAATGTTTCATGTTCTTATAATAGGAATCATGTCTAAACTGTATACTTTTGTACTCTGCTAATGCCGGAGAGTAAAGAGATCATAGATAACGCATGGTTTACGATGAAAGGTGAAGAGAATGCCACCTCTAAAATAAAGACAGTGCCTAATTGGTCAGAACTCATCCAAAGAGGTTGGACAACAGCTGAGTTTAAAATCTTAGGACCCAAACAAAGCCGGAGTTTAGTGGAGTTTTTGTTAAGTTGGGTTGAGGTTTGGTTTGTGAATTTGTTCGCTAGAGCAGATTTACAGAAGTCATGGAGAAGCCATGACTGGTAACGGGACAGACGAGTAACCATGTAGACCAGCAAACAAAAGAACCCAAACAAGATCAGAAGAACATCCATGGGTTAAACAGCTTCATTCAAGCCATCTAACAACTATCGTCTCACTTTCCTATCTTTTTCTTAGCTTATTTTCTTTTCCGTTGAGAGTCTCGATTCTAAGTTAAGTTTTGCTGCAAAGTTTCGTTTAAATGATTCGACTGCAAAGCCCGCTTTCCAGCTTCAAAGACTCTCCATCCATTCGCCAACACACCACGTGATTGGCAGCCCAAACATCTATTCAGGCACGAGGACAAGACCACCAGCCAGTCAAGGAACCCGGGAAACACCCTTTTACGCCGACAAAAGGAATCCCCAAAAGGAACGCAAGGACAAGCAAGTAGCCTCCAGACTCTTAACTGAACTGGTGCTTTGATATAACATTTAATAACCCCGCCTAAGAAATGATAGAAGGGTTAAATTAATGATTGATGGTTCGTTCAGGTCATGTCTTATAAGTGCATATAGAAACTTGGGATTTCACTATCTCACTCTTGAACTCATTTTCTTTCCCCACTCTCTTTCTTTCTGCAACTCGTATGAATTTGTGTGTGCGTGGGTTTGTGTTAGATATTAGTTTTATGTTTTAGAATAATCAATAAAGTCTTGTTTATATTATAAAGATAATTGTCTTGTGTTATGTGCTTACAGATTTAATGTCTTAAACTGCTGATCTAAGTTACCTTGCTAATAAATAGTGTTTCACTATAGTTTGGATATTTATATCCGTTTTAGAGCTGATAGTTACGGCCCGTTCAAATGAACGCTGGACGAGTCATTTGCGAGCCGTTTAAGTGATTCGTTTAAGTGATTCGTTTAAGTGATTCCCTATAAATTAATTAATAATTCCTTTTGAGCTAAATTGACCTGTCTAACCCAGACACGTTACTTACTTAGTTCCTTACAAGGGTTTCATGGGTCTATCTTGTTAAAGGGTGGACTGAGGAGCTTTGCGGGATGCCTTTGGCAATGGCCGTCCCCATGGAAATGCGTTTAACACGCACCAGTTTCTGCGCTATAGTCGCCAAGCAACAGACTATGTTTTGAGTATGAGCTAACTGTATCATCATTAGATGCCTCGCTGGTTAAATTTATGTTGTGTGTGCTGTATCACATTTAAGGTTTGGGCCAGCGTGCAAAAGACGTTGCGGTGGGCTTTGGGTCTTATTCAAACAGTTGGTTGGATACTCATCTTCGCGTGTCTGCTTCGTCTACACCATTGGTTGGATATCAAACTGTCACGGCAATTCTTCTTTTTTATGAATTATACATATGCAGCGTTTAAAGTGTACAGGATCAGCTGGACCGTTGGGTTGGGGCCAGTGGCGCAGCAATTTTGCCCCTTATCGTAACTGTCGTGGGTAACCAATTTTACTCAAAGCCTCGAACAGTTTGCCTCGAACAGTTTACAATAGACCATCAGTCACCTGGCTGTCACCAGTCGTTTCTGTTGGGTCTTGTTATAGTCTTTGTTTGTTTGGTTTTCAATTAATTGATATTGTGTAATATATATATTTCCTATTTTGGTGTGAGTTATGTTTGTTTATATATCTATAGATTTACAATTCTTTTTCATATTTTTGATTTGAAGATTTTTGTTTGTTTTGTTTTCTTGTGGTTTATTTTTTATGATTTAAATACATGCTACTTTGAAATTGTTTTTGGTTTCCAGTCCCTCAATCAATTGCCTGTGGTTGCCGGACGCGGCATCTCAGACGGGCTGGACTGGTTTGGTGAACTCCATTGTTAAAACTGTTGTATGGTTTATGTGTTGTCTTATGAATGTGGTATTTTTTGTAACAAAAACAATTTGTCAAGCTCATGTGTTTCATTTCATTTTCTTTATTTCTTCAGAATTGGGGTGGCTGGATCAGGGTTCCACGTTAGTGGAATTAGTGTAACGGATCAGATCAAGAGGATCAGCGCCTCCCTGTGTTGTGGTGGTGAGGTTTTTGCCTGAGTGTCGTGTTCACAGTGAGGTGTGCTGTGGTGTGAGTGTGCACGTGTGATCGCTTGAGTCCATTCTGCTTGAGAGTGCCAGTCCCCCAATTGTCAAGTGGTAATGTGGTGTTTTATGGTTTCTGTGATTTGATAATGTGTTTATGTGTGTTAAGTACAGTTGACTGTTTCAAATAAAGTTGTCTTTTTATCTGACCCATGTCTGATACCTATTGTTAAGAGTTTCTCCCCGGAAATAGGCTCCGGGGTGGCATAGTCGGTAAACATTTCTCATCTATTTCTAAATGCCACATTTGGCGTAGTCGGCAGGATCGACTCGGCTGTTGTTCAGATTCAGACATTCATTTTTGGTTTGTTTGTTTTTGTGTGTATTTTTTTGCAGAACGGTGGTGACGGCGCTGTGGCGTTTGACCGGGTGAGTACCCTTTGTATGCAATGGACAACGAGTTGCAAGAGATGAGGGATTTAGTGGCCCAATTAAGGGCAGACAATGAGAGACTGCGGCAGGAGCGGGCAGCGGTTGAACCGCTCGAGCCTGGCACAGCCTCTACTAGCACGGCGCGGCCTGTTAAGCCTCGGATAGCTGTTACCGGTGCCGGCATGGTTGAGCGATTCGTGTTCGTTCCAAGAGATAGACGCTGTCCAAATTTTAATGGCAGGTCGGGTATTTGTATCGACGAGTGGGTTGAAGAACCCCGAGCGTGTATGCGCATGCGTAATATGACGCCAGTCGAGCAGGCCTTCTTCCTGTATGATCATCTTGAGGGAGAAGCCCGAGACGAGATTAAATATCGGTCAAGTGCTGATAAGAGTGATCCAGTTAAAATTGTTTCAGCGTTGCGCGAGGTATATGGTTGTGCAGAGTCATATATCACACTACAGGAAACTTTTTTTCCCGGCGGTAACATGAGGGAGAAACGTTGTTAGAGTTCTCCCTGGCTTTGTTGAGTCTTTTTGAGAGGGTGAAAAGCCAGTCACCACATGTTATTTCTAACGCCGATATTGTCGTGAGGGATCAATTTGTCTAATGTGTGTCGGATAATGCGCTTCGTCAGGAGTTGAAACAATTGATAAGATGCCAGCTCACTGTAACGTTACTTGAGGTCCGGCGGGAAGCAATCCGTTGGGAAAGAGAGGGAATGCCAGGTGGTGCCAGGGGTCGAAGTCAGTCGGTCCCTTTGGTAAGTGGAATTCAGTACGAGGTCCGGGTTTGAGTTCGGCTCGGGGGAATCAATCCTCCGAACTAAGTGAGCTACGTGAGATGCTGCATCAGCAGCAACAGCAGATAGATCTGCTCACCCAAACTATGGCCCGTAACCAAAATACTTTTTCACGTGGTCGTGCGTCTCGTCCAACTCAATTGATCTGTAGAAGGTGTCAACAACCGGGTCATTTTGCACGAGAGTGCGATGGGGAGCGTTGTCCCCCTCGCCCTCCGCCACACCCTTTTGCTGCTCCCTTGTCCGGTGAACAAAGGCCATCGTCTGGCCCTAATTATTCGGAAAACTAGTTCCTACCGGGCTGCGGAGCCACAGTTCGGTAGGGCGCGCACGTGGCTCTCATGTTTTTAATGATGACGGGTCGGCATCCTGTTTGGTTTCCTCATGTCCACACCTCGTTGTTAATATAATGAGTACAAGAGATGAGGGATTGATGAATTG